>OX465097.1:15276249-15306249 GCA_949987625.1 Chalcis sispes
TCTCTCTCTATCTCTCTCTCTCTCTCTCTCTCTTTCTCCCTCTCGTGCGCTAAGAGCGAGAGAGATAGAGTAAGAGGGTAGTTGGTACGAACCGATCGAAGGGAATTCGAGAAATTTGGGGCTGCGCTCGGAGGGAAGAGGACGAGCGCGACACACGTATGCGCTCCAAGATTAACTGCCCCGGCTCTTGCCTGGATTATTTATCTCATTGACTTGATTTGTTGGCCCCTCTTTCCTTTATTCTTGCCTTTCTTTTCTTCACCCCGAGTCTCCTTATTTCACTTTGTTTTCGTTTATCTTTTTTTCACCTTTTTTTATTTTTATACTCTTTGAGCTGCGCGAGCTTAAAACATTTTTCGAATTTTGATACAAGTTAGAAGGCTATTATTATTGTTAAAGGTACAACTAATCTCTTATCGCAGGTGATGTATGTGTAATAAATTCATTAATACGCAAGTAATTTGAATTTATAATGTTAAGATGAAAATTGAATTTTTTATGAATATTTTTCGATAATTGAGTACTGTCAATATCGATCTTAATATATTTAAAAAAATTTCGCAATAAAACTAATTGCTTATTATCAATTCATTAATAAACCATCCTAAAAACATTATATTCTTTAATTTTTTTACAAAAAAAAAAAGAAAAAAGAAACAAATTCATAGTTGAATTGTGACAAAGGATAAAAAATTAACATAATTTTTTTAAATAAAAAAATGAAAACTCTTGAAAACAATAACTGTAAACTTACATAAAATTCAGTTAATTTTATTAGTAGTACTAGAAAACTCGTAAAAAGTTTTATCCCACGAGAAACTATAATAGGTGGTCGCACACGCTTCATTAAACACAAAAAATGAAATAAAAGGAAGGAATAAAAAAACCATACGGAGATAAATTTAATAAGTTGAGAAAGTATCGGTACTATGTTTATTTTTCTATAATTTATTATAATTTTTAAAAGCAATAGACTTTGCTTGCATAAGATAAAATTTACAGGCATTACTTTAGATACACATACTAAGGGAGCGCACAAAAGCCAAAAGGAAAAGAAAATAAAAGAAAAAAAATTAATTTTATCCTTCTTTCATCTGCAGATAAATAAATTGGCCAAACACAGGGCTAGAATGATTATTGGGGTATAAATAACATTAATTGTTTTCGCAGCTCTCTTTCCCAGTGTCGCGGTCTCTCTTCCCGTTGCGCGCGTTAAAGAGCTCGCACGATAAGCAGCGACAAATAATAACTTCGCGAAACGAGAAACCATATACGCGCTCGCGCGTCTGTGCCGTCGTATATATATATATATATATATGTATATAGAAAAAGGAAAAGACCGAAGAGAAGAGAATGAGGAGGAGAAATAGCAGCTTCGTTAAACGAGCACCGCGCGATGCTTACGCAACCCGCGGTGAACCCGCGCGCGCGCACGAGCACACGTACATAGATATGTACGTACGTGTATATATACGCGACCGGAGATTTTAATGAACGGAGCGACGGCGCGCATTCAATTATATATACCGTCAGTCCCGGCTCGCGCGTTATACCGACGGTCATTTTCTGTATGTATGTATTCGTTTGCTTATATACCTATCTTCCTTTTTTTTTTTTACTCATTCTATGCATAGCCGATCCTCGCTGTATCGCGAGAATTTGATTCCATCGAAGCCCACATTCCCACCGGACCTTTTTTTTTATCGTCGATGCGTTGGATAAGCAAAAGGGATAATTTTTTTTTTTTTTTTTCCTGGTTACGGCTAAATGAATTAAGAATAATATGCTTAGAGTAATTTGCGATGCGTTTTTATAGGTAACATAAGATTAAAAAGACGAGATCTTTAATACGAATAACTTTCGGACGTTACTATTCCATTAAAGCTTTTCATTGGTCAAGCTTGTTTTATAATTTGTTGTTCGATTTAATGTTCGGGCAATTGTAACAAAAATTTTTTAGTATGAGCAAACGTATAAATCGGTATACTTATATAACGTGCATGAGTTTTATCACAAGTTATTAATCGACGCTATTATTGACATTAATAATGCGTAACGCATTAAAGCCATTGAATAAATTATCAAACAGCTCATAAATATATGTCTTGTTTACGAAATTTTAATAAAAAAAAAAAAAACAAAACAAAAAAAAAAAACGTTAGCTCGAATCGGTCGTTTTATATCGCATAATGCATAAAACGTATTAAACAAATTATTACAAACGCTGCAGCTCATCGTTAAAACTCGCGCGCGCACACCTTTACCGCGCGAAAAAACTTCAATACACACACAACCGGTATATCTTTTAAAAAAAAAACAAAAATAATGCACAGCTCGCACTGGCTTCTCTCATGATCCTAGTTTCGTTCGACGTGGTATCGGTGAAATTTTCGTAAAAAATTTATGGAAACATATAGATACATACAGA
Source organism: Chalcis sispes (assembly GCA_949987625.1). NCBI lineage: Eukaryota > Metazoa > Arthropoda > Insecta > Hymenoptera > Chalcididae > Chalcis > Chalcis sispes. Next base: position 15,278,678 of record OX465097.1, read on the forward strand.
AAAGTAATAAATCTTCGTGGACGCGTACTTATATACCGCGTCAAGTTAACGGACGCGTGATTCACGATTTACTTCCTAAATTTACGCATATTTATTCGTTTATTGAACATACATTGTTATTTTATAAAAATCTAACGCCGAGATTACGATGAGTTTTTTTTTTTTATTATTTTTTTTTTTTTTTAATACTTCTTGTGTAAATAGCGCAAAAACTTCAATTTATGAAAATTCGTTTGCGAAAAAATGTATAGATAGCACAATGGGGCAAATGGAATAAATTAATATTTAAAAGTTGTACAAGTTTCTATTTATGAATTCGTAGTTAAATTCAAAATGAATCATCGTTAAATTTTGAATAAAAAATGTAGTTAGTAATAGTAATAATATTAAAAGTGTATTGAAAATCAAAAAAGAAAACTTGCTTAATTGATTGAAATCATCTAGATTTTATTTATACAATAAGTACAAGTAAGTCAGTATAATAAATAAACGTGTAATCACAAAAAAAAAAAAAATATATATACATGTATATATTCTTATAAAATATAAACTTTAAATGATGAATTTAATTATATTTTTTCTTCAAAGAATCAAGTACGAAATGTTATGTTTAATCAATGAAAAAATATGAAAATTTACAATGATAAGTTAGCGAGAATTGTGATGTTTTACATTAGCATCAAATGTATACAACGCACAAAATCGGAAATTCAAGTCGAGTCGCGCAAATTTAAGATGTGTAAAGTAGGAATAAAATTTAACGAAACTCGTGTACTCGTAAGATAAAACGATAACCGAACCGTATATCAAATTACGAGATTCGATTTTTAATCGTACAAAGACGAAAAAAAAGAATTTATTCTTTTACCCATAACGCATACGGCTATATAAGAGATAATAGTATCCATCAAAAGGAAAATTATGTTAAGCTCGTTTTAAAGCCTCCAGGAATCTTTGTCATAAAACGCATCGTTCCAGGGTAAACCTATATACATAGACATGCGTTGGAGAAATAAGTTAAAGATTTTCTGTTATTTTTAGAAAAATAAGAAAAACAAAAGAACGAGAGAGAGAGAAAGAGAGAAAGAGAGAGAGAGAGAGAGAAAGAGAGAGAGACAAAATGAGAGAAAAGAAGGGCGAGCGGCGGCGTCGGTGGCGGCGATCGAGTTGTCCGAGGCTCGCTATACACGGGCTCTTCGAGCAAGCTTAAAATTCCTACTCCCGTCGGTAGTCTTTCTCTCGAGGTGTCGCGGTTGCCGGCTTACCCTCCAAACATGTATGTTTTCGTGCAATATACTCGCTTGTTGGCCGCGCTCGGTATAAAATACTGTTTGAGAAAGCCACTGCGAGTTGGATAAAAAAAAAAAAAAAAATAAAAAAAAATAAACATTATATAGCGCAGTAAAAAGGAATTTTGTTTGACGATACATGTGAAATATAAAGGAGGTGAGGAGGGGACGCCCGGTTTCCACTCTCTCGCGGCCGTACAAATCACCTCGGGCGCATTAATGCGCACAATGCACTCGACGGAGAGAGAAAGAGAGACTCGAGTGCACGGTGGAATCTCTTTTTCTCGGTCTCTTTCTATGCGCGAGAGGCCATCTCAAATATTACCCAGCGTTTTCTCGAGTGGCCTGGAGAGAGAGAGAGAGAGAGAGAAAAAGAAAGAAAAGCGGTCCACTCGTGAAACGCCCCACATGCGCGCAAGCGAGCGAGCGAACGCTCGTGAATCCGGCCGAGAATGACGCGAACGGCACTCACGGACGCGTTAATGTATAATGCATCATATCGACGAGGAGTCGATGCGCCGCCGAGTTGACGAAGCTTTTAAAAGCCGTTTCGAACTCGAGACGAATAACGCCTTTTCTAGGGGTCTAGACGGACAACCAGAGAGAGAGACGACGACGACGAGTGCGCAGAAATCACACACACGGCTTACTGTCCGAATAACTCATTTTCCATATCGTTAAAAGTAGAAGGTACGAGGGATTTGTGCTCAGCCGAGTTAACACGGCAACTGGACGTTTTGCAATAGTTGATTAGTTAGATTTTATTTTTCTTTCTTTTTTTATAGCCCGATTAAAAGAGACGAGTTTCACTTGTAATTATTTTAAAATTAAATTTAATGTTGATATATTTTGAGGAATGTATATTATATTAGCAAATTTATTCAAATAAACAAATCCTAACTATCCACAATAAATTATTGTTCTTATATATATATTTAAAATTAAAATAAATTTTAATCTATTCTGAATTAAATTTATTTTTACTGCGACAGTTTAAATAATAATATATTCAAAATTATAAAACTTTTTTGAGCTCAATTTTTACCATGATAACAGCCAAATTAACGCCGTCGTTAATGTATCAATGGCGTACGTAAATTTTAATTAACGTTTAAAGTTATTAACGACTTTCGAAATTGATCCAACGGTATCGGATATACTCATATGTGCATATGAAAGTTAAGCGCTGATTACTTAATAAGCAAGTATTTCAATCAGCGAAATTCGAAGCAGATCATTTAATTGCAATTTCAATTCGTTGTTTTTATTTTTTTATGCAACGAGTCAGGGTATAATTAAGCCCCTGTCAAATGAAACATTATATCTTCATTTTCCTACGATACTAACAGTTTACCACGAGCTTTTTTTTTTTTTTTCTTTCATAAGCTCTTTCAACGCGTGCAAAACATATTTTATCTCTGTAAATTACTCACGAATAAAAATAATAATATCATTAAATGAATTTGTCGTATACAATACACGAAAAAAAATTGAAAATAAATTTATAAAAAACACCACGACCTGCAATAACTCGCGTTTACCAAAAAGTTATCGACGAACGATACCCAACATTTATTAAGAGAAATATCTCGATTTTTTAAAAATTACGTATCTATGTCAAGAAAAGTTTATCGCCGCAAACAATTAGACTCGCGCTCTCGGCGTTTAAATAAACGTATCGCTAAAAATAGCTAATAATATCCGGCTAGATGAGAAGGCGCGGAAAAAGAAAGGCAAAACGAGAAATGGAGAAGGAGAAGGAGGAAGGCGCGCATGCGGGGATGGCATTCGAACGTTCTGGGGTTCGAACGCGAGGCCGCGCAACAATAATTCCTCGCGAGAAGAAGGCAAATACACGGAACCGCTTAACATTTGACGTGGATTTCTCTAACAATTATTTGGGACGAGTCGGCCTGGAGGCTTTTTAACCTCGCTCTAACAATCGGAATTTTTTTCTCTCTCTCTCTCTCTCTCTCTCTTTTTCTTTTTCTCTCTCTTTCTCAAGTCGAGAGCATACAAAAATCGGACATTCTTTTATGATTTTGTGAGAGATGTGAACTTGATGTACAGGTGAATAGAGCGTCGTTGATTTTTTTTTTTTTTTTTTTTGTTATTTCCCCTTGCCCTTCTTCATACTTGCGTACTTGACTCTCGAGAGGTCTATTTGATCCTTGGAAGCTGGCTGGCCGCGGGATCGATGAAATTCACGGCGATGATGTTTACGATTTTTCGTTTCGTTTCCTTCGAGAATGGATGGATGCGTATATACATTATGGATGGATATATATACTTCTATGTATATAGGCAAGAGTTCAAGAGTGTGGCCTTCTTTTGTGTCTCGACTTAAACTCGAGAAATACTTTAACCAGCCTTTATTTGAATTGTTTTATACGTTTGCTGGAATTTACCATTATTCCGATTGTTAGTTTATGTAATAAGGTCCGCATTAGAATGCATACCGATATGAAGGCATTGAAACACAAAAGATGTTTAATTTGAATCATTGGTTATTTTTGAACTACACACAGTTTTATAATACTCGTAAATTTTAACACCATTTTACAAAGTTCATGCCTAAGCTATATATATATATATATATATATATATATATAAAGATCGTTATTAAAGCGTTGGAAAAACAATACGCTGTTACCTATTTTAATCCCGTTTTAAGCCAATTATCTAGATTAATGGAATGGAATGGAATTATGAGTGGACAGAATACGTACGTTTAGCCTCGAGGTATCGCCGATTGATTTACGCAGTATTACATGTTCTATATTACTTTCAGAATAACATATATCATAAACATCCGCATAACGTTAAACTCTTACATCGCGAAACAAAATTTTCTTCTTTTTACGACTTTGATACATAGTGTTACAAATTGAAATATAAAATATTTGTAACAGATATCAATAGCAAATACACAATAAGCAAATACGAGCGATACAAAAAAAGCGATATATAGAAAAATCAATTCATGCAGTATAACGAGCTTTTTTTAAACTGGCAAACGATCGACAGGATACGGCATAAATAATCTTTTAAGAACTGCGGTAGCATCGTAAACGTTAATCATCTGATAAATTTATGCTGCAATCGATAAAATATTTATCCAATAATCCTTGCAGTTAAACTGGATTTAAAATTATTTATACCATAATTAACGATCCGTTGTAAAATGATCTTTGATCGTGGTAAGCGGAAGCAGCAGCAGCAGCCTATACCCTCGTACTAAAATCATCATATTTTAAACGGTGGAGTGACAGAAAAAATTAGCGAGACTCGCGAGATGTCGTCGCAGATGACGGATGAAGTGTCAACGATGAATCGAATTCAGCCGTCGCTGGTGCGGATTTCTCTCTCTATCTCTTTCTTTCTTTTTCTCTCTCTCTCTCTCTCTCTCTCTCTCTCTCTCTTTCTCTTTCTGTCCCTGCCTTTCCTCCGTCGAAGCTTTCGATTGACCTCGCCGTTTTCTTTTCTGTTTAACCTCCCCTGCGGGCCATCGCGCGAGTCCGAAGATAAATGACGATGCCAATCGTACGGAGAGGCGTGCGCGAGTCTCATTTCCCAGACGACGCAAAATTTCTTATATCGAATAAGGAACCCATCGAATGGCGAACGAATCGTTACTCCGCGGCGACTCGGCGAACAATTTCTAAATTGCCGTTATACTTTATCGCGCGTACGCGAAAAGAAGGTCCTCTAGCCGCGCGCCACGGCTAACCTCTCGCGTGGGGAAAGAACGAGTATGAGAAAAAGAGAAAGAGAAAGAGAGAGCGAGAGAGTGAGAGAGAGAGAGAGAAAGAGAAAGAGAGAGAGAGAGAGAGAGAGAAAGAAGGAAAGGCCAAACTCGAACGAACGGAGACAGGGTTGTAACTTATGCTTGCCAATGTCATATATTATCCGCTCACCTGCGTGCGAGCTCGGCTATCGGCCGCGCCGCCTATATACCGCCTATACGAACGCCATAGCTACGCGAATATCAACCTGACAGCCTGCATGACAGTTGCAAAGCTGTTTATTAAGTGACTATTAAGAAAAAGAGATTCTCTCGGCGGGCCCCTCGGTCTCTATGGCCATTTCTCTGCCCGCGTGTATATCTCTCTCTCTCTCTCTCTCGCTTTCTCTCTCTTTCCCTCTCTTTCGCTTGTCTCTTCTTTCGCGTGTCCTGCCACGCGTGATTACGTGTACTTTCGGCCCATTGTTAATATCGGCTTCGTCTATATGTGCCTATATGAGGTTTCGCTCGTATTGGCGCGAGAAAAAGAACGAAGAAAAAAAAGTAAGAGAAAGAGAAAGAGAACGAACCTAATTTAAGCGCGCTAAAACGCTTCCCTCATTCTTACAGACTCGCTCGAGTATTATCTTTTTCACCCTCTTCTTTTCTCTCTCTCTCTCTCTCTTTTTATCTCTCTCGTTCTCTCTATCTCTCTCTCTTTTCTTTTCATTCTGCTCGACTTGTTCATAATTTATAATGGATCATTTTAGCAGTCGAACGTTATTTCGAATGCCACGCATTTAACAGAACACAACCAGCGAAATTGGCTTGTCCCATTTGCTTAATTTACTAGATGCTTATAACAGCTGATTTTCTCGGCTTGACAATTATTTGCTAGTTATTGATTTTTACGCGCCTTTTATAAGCTTATTCGAGTTATTAGGTTGCATGATATTTATCGCATAAGCATAAATTTCAAATATTTTTCACGTTTATAAATTGTCTGAAAAAATTATATTCGTTATTCACATTTGTAGATCAAAGTTTAAATATCAATGAATAAATCTTTTAATAATACAATGTACTTTTTAGTAACACCTTAAATTATTACCGAGACTCTAAGGTAATATTGTTAAATTTAAGAATAAATTATTAATTGATTTAAAATTTTAATTTTTAAATCGTTTCCATAAATAATAATTTTTTTCTTAAATTCTACTTACTCGTTTGTTACAATATACAACATTATTATAATAATAATCAACCAAATATTCAAACAATATTTGATATTTGAGCTAAACAATTATAAGAATAATTATTTTCACGAAAACATCATCGAATAGAGTTAGAAACTGATGAATTTTAAATTCCTTCTCTGGGTTCAAACGCAATTTAACGCTCACATGCGTAAAGCGACGTTAAAAAAGCGAACAAACTACCACGATAAATCCAAGCGATTCATTAAACGCCATGAGCAATTGAAAGCCACCAATATATCCGCGGGCTTCTAAACAAAACTCATTTTTCCCATCAATACGCACATTATGTCAAACCGTTATTGCGATTATCCGTCTTGACGTCGTTACCGCGGCGATGGCCGCGTTAAACGGCAAGAAAGACGCTGGGTCGCATAAGGCACGCGATTTTGAAAAAGTACGCGTACATCCGCCGCGATAAATAAGTTCGCCGAAAAGAGGAAAGAGTTTAAAAAAAAAAAAAAAAAAAAAATGAAAAATTTTAAAAAAAGAAAGAAAAAAAAAATAATAATTCAAAGAAAGTCGCGCGCAGGGTGATCGACTGCAAACATTCTTGCAAATTGCGTCAATTCACACGGTCGCTTCCTTGCCTTCTTCGCTCTCGCGCCTATTAAATAATCAAATTATCGCTTCCGCGCGCGTTCATCGTGTTTCTCCTTTTCTCGAATCGTCAGCCCTCTTTCCGCATAACATCGCACGCGCAACAAAGACGAAGGTGCCCGATAATACCCACACATAGACACACGCGCGCGCGCGCGCGTTCACACAGAGAAATAAGTTTATTAATGATTTACGGGAGGTCGGATTGACAAATAGTGGCCGGCACATTCAGCCGCGTTTTACCCAATAACACGGACTCGTTCGCTCGCACCTCGTCCGCTAGCTCGCCCGTACACGGGCGCTCGCTCACATGCAGAGGTATACGTACGCGCGCGCTTATACACACGTAAAAACACCATAACTCGCCTTCCTACGGCGATAGGTCGTTTATTCCGCGCCTTCTTATTTGCTGACCGGGCGCGCTCTTCGCTCTCCACGCGGACCCCGTTTCACACGGACACGCGGGCCCCCGCTTCCTCCTCCCTCTTTATCTCTCTTTCTTTCTCATTCTTTCCTTCTTTCTCTCTCTCTCTCTTTTTCTCTGTGTACTCTCGTATGTACGCGCGAGCATCTCGTATCTGGGCTCTCGCCTACGTCACTTGTGTATATCGCGCGCTGCGATGTACTTTAAAGTCAGGTAGGATATCATAACTCCTCTCTTCCCCCTCTCTGTTTTCTATAAACAGAAAAAAAGGAAGAGAAAAAGAGATAGATAGAGAGAGAGAGGGGGGGGGGGAGAGAAGGGGAGAGAAGAGCTCGAAAATCACACTCCTCGCTTTCTGTTCCGCGCGCGTGTTCTTATTTGTTTTTGGATCGAAAGCGATGAGAGAGAGAGAGAGAGAGAAAGAGAGAGAGAAAAAAGGGAAGAAGAAACGACAGAGAGAGAGAGAGAGAAATTCACCAGGTTCGGAGGTATCGGGATCATCGGCTCTCCGGTCAAGTTAGAATTTAAGTCCCCCGCATGCGCGCACGAGTCCGCTGGCGCAGAAGCACCGTGTGGCGAGAGACAGAGCCCGATGTTTATCAAATATTGTAAAAGGGGCTCCCCCTGGCTATATGGGAGCCCGTGCTTGAGAGCAAGCGAGCGAACGGATACCGGTCGCGCGCGCGCGCAGGTTCAAGGTTCAAGTCCTACCTCCGAGCCCGATCCGCGACATTCTTTTTTTCGGCACTCGCGTACCTACGTATGGTCATATACATGTATATATATATATATATATATATATACACACGTACGTGAGCGCGCACGATACGTAGGGTACCAAGCTTGTTCCTCTCTCTCTTTCTCTGTCGACCCTTTTTTCTCGCTTTGTGCGTCGCTCGAAAAGAGAAAGAAAGAGAGAGAGAGAGAGAGACAGAGAGAGAGAGAGAGAGAGTTAGAAAGAGAGAGAGAAGGAGAGTCAACGGCCTTGCACCTCAGCGTGGCAGGATTGCGACGACTCTCGGTCCCCCAACGCATATAACACGCGTGTGTATATATTCTCTCCGTCTCCCTTCCGCACACCAGTCGTTCGCTCGCACATTCGCCGCTTCTTCTTCTCGTTAGATCAGCCAAAGTCAAAGCGCGCGGCCGTGTGTGAGTTTGTGAGAGGAGGCGCGAGTGGGTAAAAGGATGGCTGACCACCCGGGAGCCACCTTATGCGCCGTATAACGCTCGCTCTTTTGCTCTCTTTCTTTTTCTACCTCCTCTCTCTCTCTCTCTCTCTATCTCTCATTCTCTCACTCTCTTTCATTCTTTCTTTCGAACGATAGAGAAACCTCTTTTCTCTGTTCGAAAGAGAAGAGGCGAATACGTTGTGAGAGTTGATGGGAGAGAGAGAAAGAGAAAGAGAGAGAGAGAGAGAGAGAGCGCAAGAGAGGGCGTTCTTTAATTGACGCCCCAGCCGGCTTAAGTAGACCGATATAGCCGCGTATAAACGCGAGATGATGCCGGTGAGATAAGGAAAATTGGTGGAGGGCACATCGTGCAAGCGACACAATCGCTCTTTATTATCGATTATCGAATTCTCCCTCCTTCGCTGTTCTTTTCGCCGTCGTTCCTTTTTTTTCTTCGTTTCCCTTGTGGAGTGTACCGCGCCTTCGCCGAAGAAGCTTTTACGGCTCCTTTTCTCCTTTGCGCTTAAATTAGCGCTCTCGATAATTGAAAGTTTTAATGAAAAATTTAATTGAAAAATTTGCACGAAATTGCGAAATATAATACGCGAGCGCCAAGCTGTCTCTCTCTCTCCATTATATACATACTTCGATATGAGCCTCTTTGCTCTTGAAAGAAAGAAAGAGAGAGAGCAAATTTTATAGTTTTCTCTCTTGTTCTTTCAAGAGAGAGAGAGAGAGAGAGAGAGAGAGAGATAAAGCAAATTTTATAGTTTTCTCGAATCAGTTATAAAATGAGGAAAATTTTTTATAGCTAGTTGGCAGTAAATGAGGGAATTATTTTTGGCTGCGATAAAAAAATTTTCGTATAAAAAAAACTTATTTTTCAACGCTTTCAAATTGTCATGCGTATTTACGAGTGTCGATTACACAAATATAAGTATGCGTAATAAAAATAATTTCGTCAATACATTCTACCACGACATATTTAACATCAAATTTACCAATTTAAAATTTTTTTTTTGTAAAGAAAATTGTTTGCAACAGCAAACTACTTCTCCGAGTCGGACTAAAATTATTTTTTCACACACCTACGGCGATAAAGTGAGTTAATACAAAGTTATAAATGATGCAGCACTTTGCTGTTTAACTTGAGTACAAATAGCACATCCGCGTGTGATTTATGATTTATAAGTTTGTTTTAATCTCTTTCTTTAGCCCGTCTTACAAGGCATTTATTTTTATCGCAATCGCTTTCATTTATTTTCTTTTTTCCGTACACTCGTATATATTAAATTATAAAATTATCGTATTCGTTGCAAAAAAAAAAAAGAAAAAAAAAAAAAATTGATAAACCATTTTACTTTTAAGACGCGAGCAAAGTTACTCGATTTACGCTCGTTCAAAGTAACGATAAGGTAAATATCTATGATCAAACTTATCATAAGTAGCGTGTACAACATGGCCCAAAAAAACATTATCCCCGTGTAATTACATTATTTATATGCGCTACTGTGTTTAAACGTTAATTGGTGTATAAACGTTAAGTTCCTTAAAGCTGGCATTTATAAGACTTAAGTTCAAAATAGAAAACATTTGAATTCCAGATAAGACGCCATTAAGGATACAATAAATATAAATATTACAACACGTGCTTCGTTATATTGCGAATACTATTTCAATCCTTCGCCATTCGTTAACGGTAGATCAAACGAACGAAGTAAAACGATATATTATCAGCGAAACAAAACGCGTACGAACGGAGTACATTTAAAAATTTGATCATACAAAAAACTATCTCAATTTTCCTTACAATTCAACTCTCTCTCTCTCTCTCTCTTCTCGACACCGTTACGGCAGCGTGATTTTTCAAAAGAACGTCGCGTAAATAACCGTACGTGAGATATAATGGGCTGCAGTTCGTCGCGATAGACGAGGACAGGGTGCGAAAGATTCAAGTCTCGCTCGTCGATATTTTCTCAAAAGCGCGACACCTGCACACATGGAAAAAAACAAAAGCAGCCGGGATATATACGGCGCGTCGTTTCGTTCAATCACAGCACACGTATACAGCCTGTCGCACCAATCAACGCATACATGGCGATGAGAAGGAGAGCGAGAGACAGAGCGAGAGAGCGAAAGAGATAAAGAGGGTGAGAGAGAGAGAGAGAGAGAGAGAGAGAAGGCGACTTCTTTTCTATATTACATGTCCTTAGGCCGCTCGCGCGGTGTATGATTTGCAGTAATAAGAGCAATTTTCATCGACATTTTCTTGTATTATCTTTTTTCTTTTTTCGCGAGCGAGCCGAGCAAAGTATCGTTTCCCTTCATCGCTTCTCGCGCGATTCTCGCGTGGTCTGCAACTGTCTTTTGTAACTCTGCGACTCGGACCTTTCGTCTCGAGAATCAAGTTAATTAATCCCTTTGTTATACTTTGTGCAATAGCGCAACGTATGCTCGAAGTCGTATTTAATCAAAGCCATTGTATTTTATGGTAACTGCAATATATTTTACTTGAATATTTCACGTACGCCGACTTTACTCAACGATTACACACGTACGCGTCGCAAGATAAACATCGAATAAATTTTCGAGCCGAGAAAATAGAAAATAGTAGTAGTATAAGAAAATAGTTTTCGTGAAAGTAGAAGTCGAACGTATTATCATAATCGTAAAGCCATTACCGGCCGATTAATCTTCCGCAACTCTTGGTTTCTCATTGACACGTACTATCGACAAATAAGTTCAAAAATTAAGAAACCGAGAAATGCTGAAATTGAGATAGAGAAACGGAGCGACGTCGTCGGTAAGTCATAAATAAAGTATATAAGTAAAATCACGCGCGAAGATCGAATCGAGCTAAAAATACTTTTATGTATATGTCTGTGCGTCGTTTTACAATTTACACAATACTCGTATACGACTCCACTTTCATAAAACAACAATACATGATAAAGCAAGGATCGTGTTAAAAATTTCAAACTTTTGTTATTATGAATGCGATCATTGAAAATCGTTCTATCAAATGAAGAAAAGGAAAAAAAAATATGTGATGTCATCGATTATAATAGAAAATGATACGTATATACAAGTATTGCTTTAATGAATTGCCAACAATGCTAAATAAGAATAATTTTGAGAAATTAAGAAGTTAATGAAAATTGTTTGCATGTTTCATTAGCATGCGGTGTTACGTTTATCTCGAAATTTTCATTTATTTCCAAACTTACTTTCAATTAGAACGTTATGATAAGACAGCGATTCTGTAATACGAGTTTTGTAATCAAAGTGTAAGGTAGAATATATTACTGTTGTTTAACCATTTCACAAATAAAAAAAAAGTTCGTTTTGTAAAATTAAAATCTTTGCATATTGAAATAATAAAAAAATCCAACGCACACTCATCGACGTAATACATAATAGATATTTTTACGTTTTTTCCCCTAATCTTTGTCATTCGCTATTTTTACGTAACAGTGTATCAGCGATAAAAGAAGATTCAAATACGTTTTTATGGAGCAAACAATTAGCCGTTCGGTCGATGAATTATGCACAAGATTTTAACGCTCGCACAAGGCCGTATCTTTTTTTGAACGGAGATAGAGTATAAGGAACGAGCAGCGAGCTCGTTACTGCCATTTTTCAAACGATTGATTTCGTATATACGTAGTCACGTTTTTACCAGTCGACTACAATCGTAAACAGAAATCGTAAAAATTCATTTAAATCCACGACAATTTCGAAGCGCTCGAAAAATAAAGAAAATGTGTATCCGTCGTTAGAACATTTGACGGTGAATATAAAGAGTCACGATCGAAGCATTTAAAACAGAGTCGCGATCGGTTTAACCAGTCTTTCGATTCCTGCATTTTAATTAAGTTACGAGCCGTGATATAATCCGTTAAAAAAAGAAAAAATAAAAAAAAAAAAAAAACAAATGTATTCGCGTGAAAAACCGCGTGGTATACATCAAGAAGAAGGAAGAATCAAAAGAGCGAACGCGGGAGGTACAGGTGAGAGAAGCGCTCGTAAAATACGATGAATAAAAATAAAAAGGCACAATCTTACACGTACGAGTAGACGTCGATTCGTTGGAGTGTTTCGTAAACGATGAGTGTGTCGCAAAGGTCGAGTATCAATAACTCATCCACAAACAACATCTACCCGTCTAGCTCATTAAGAAGTAACAGAACGAGTCATTATTGCCACGTCATTTGATTCTCGACGTACGGCGGCAATTCACCTTCGTCAAGCGTTAGCACGTTGCGCGCATCTCTCTCTCTCTCTCTCTCTCTCGCATTCTCGATTTTTAATCGAGAAAATGAAAAAAAGGAGCATCGAACGAGTATAGTCGTTGTACAGAGTCCCTGAGAAAAATCGAAATCGCGATATGCGCGCTCGGCTCGACTCGCGTAAGTTTGCGCAAAGGAGCGCAGCAGCAGCGAAGCTCGACCGAGAGGCGGAAGAAAGGAAACGAATCGGAGAAGGAGAAAAAGAAAGAAGGAAGAAGCGCAACCCTCGCGCGCGCGCTGCTGCTGATGGGTAATTTGTTAGTTTACCGAGCGCTTGAATTTATATTAAGACTTTGATGCTGCGGTACTTGATTAAGAGCGATTTGTTATATACGCCGTCAGACTCGCGCCGAGCGCGAAATGATTGTTGCTCGTTCGCACTAGCTCTCTCTCTCTCTCTCTCTCTCTCTCATGCGCGCGTTTTGAGCGATGAAACGCGCTTAATTGAAGGCGCCGCGGGAATTCAACATTTTCCGATTGTTTATCCAGAGAGAGGGAGAGATAGAGAGAGAGAGAGAGAGAGAGAGAGAGAGGGTGAGGAAGAATGAGAGAGATGGATTATTGTGCACCGCGTGTGCGCCTCCGCTCAAATGAATCGGCCACTTAACGATTGTTACCCGCGCGAATTTTCACCGGTCATTTCTTTCGCTGCCAAGACTCCCCGTATAAACATGCGCACGAATCGCTCGTGCGCTCGAATACAAATAGCAACGATTTAAAAGCGATTTTTCTCGCGTTTGTTGAAAATTTTAAAAATCCTTAATTTGCGCAAAACGGACGGTGAATGTTAAACGTTGTGTTGGTTTCGAGGTCGAAAATACGAATATAATTTTTATTATATTTCGAGATATGCTTAAAAATAATCTCATAAAAAGGCATCAACGATTAGTAATATAAAAATTTTTTTCGCGCCCGGGTGAAAAAAAAAAATATCGTCAAAATTCCATAGTCTAAACCCGACTGCCAGCGCCTTTATTTTGAAAAAGATATCCTTTTGTGTGCACTGCTCTCGAAACTGTCACGAAATAAAAACTCGAAAAACCGAAGGAATTCTCCGGGAGTGCAGAAAATGAAAAAAAAAAAAAAAAGAAAAAGAAAAAACAACAAGATGAACATATAAAGAGAAGAGAAAAGAGGGATTTTAAAAAGCGAAAGAGCGAGTCAGCTGGAGCGCGTTCCGAGAAAATGGTAAAAAGTTTGAAAGAGCCGGGCGCATTAATGAATCAGCTTGAGATAAAATTGCGTTACGTCCTTGGGAGGCGATAAAAATGAAACGAGCGCATTAACTTAACTTAATTTTATATATCCCCTCTTCCAGCGATTCTCTTCTCCTTCGCTTTTCTCGGCAATCTCTAACACGACGCACTTCGAATCGCGCATATTCCACTCGCACATAAAGATATATGTATATATATATATATATATATATATATATAGGTGCATGTACATCGGCTTGGACAACGACGGATTGGGAGTAAGAGATGACGGCGTCGAATATGCGGATCGACGAGCTCGCGCGGCACACCGTCGCTCGTTTATACGGGTTTGAGGATTTAGAACTCATAAAAATGAGGGCCCACGACCTCGGCGCGAGAGCGCGCACACACTCGCTTACAATCAGCATTCCTTTCTTCGTCTCGCACGGTTTTAATGTGTATACCTGCATACACCGGCTCTTTCCCTTCTTTTCTCTCTCTCTCTCTGTCTCTCTCTCTCTCTTCATTTTGCGCGCTCTCGCGCCTCTTTTCCTCGTTCTCGCGCTCTAGCGCCGCGACCTCCCGCTCTCGTATACAAAAGATGTTAATTGCGCTTGCGTTCCTCAAAATGTGCCCCGCGGTCATCATCCACGCTCATTGACTCTCTAGCTCGCTCGCTCGCACTCTCTCGCTACATATACCAACGGTACATACGTTTATCTATAATACCTGCAAACGTCGTCGTAAAAATTCACTTATTACGCGGCGAGTTTTTTTTGTTTTTTTTCGCGCGCGCGCGCGTGTGTACTCGTACAATCTCGAAGTAGACGTCGCAAAATTCGCTTCGGCTTTTTTGGCGGTAAACGATGCCGCTCCGTGAGAAAGAGAGAGAGAGAGAGAGATGCGTTTCCTCTTCCTATCGCCCTCGCCTCGATTTATGCACTAGACGCGGCGCTCTCTTTCTCTCTCCATCTCGCTTGGTACGCACGCGCTATTAAAACGAATGACAATGTGGATTCTTAAGGATCGAATAAGGCCGCAAAATTGTGCTCTATGAACGAGAGCGAACGACTGCTCCAATTATAGGGTTGCCGAGTGATTCGGCATTGGCGTCGTCGTTTTCTCCACCTCGCCGATCCATCGTACGCGAGTTAACGATTATCCTTTTACTAGATCCGAGAGCACACGCACGACGATTTGACTCCTCGAAGCCTTAATCATTAAATTTAATGTACACTTTTCACGTAGTTCGTTTTGTGTGAAACGCTGTGCTTTTATTGTTATTTAAAAAATTCGTAATCAATCATCGAATGTTGTTAATTAATACTTGAGATTTTCTCTAATTTCGCCGATTTTTTTTTTTTTTTTTTTTTTTTTTTTTATATCAACGAGGCAAAGTGTTAAAGAGAGAACCTAATTGAAGATTGAGTAGAGAAAATGCGGTAAGAGTAATCAAGTTTCGGTTTCAGTTAATTTCCTGTTATACCATACATACACACATCGAGTATCAAAGACGAGCTTAAAAATGAAAGATGAACGTAAATGGTAATTAATAAAGCACGGCCATAATAACCGATGCTAGAACCTGCGTTTAGTCAGGCCTGTAATTTATATATATATATATATAACAAAATATCAAATCACTCGTAACAAAAAGTATTGAGATTGAGAGAGAAAGAGAGAAAGAAAAACAACAACATCTAAATGTCGTTAGAAAGTTCGTTTGTACACATTTGTAAATATGTATGTGTCAAATTGTTATAAATTAGTTTTAAATAGTATACCTCGAATAAATTGAAACAAATCGGACGATCGGGGAGAAAGAAGTAAGTGAGCTTCTTGAAATTACGAAATTAATTTATCACATTGCATTACATTTTTTAGAATAATAGCCTGTTTATGGAATAATTCATTTTAAGATTGTTAAAAAGTTTAATTATTAAAAGAACGATAAAAACTTGAAATTTTTAAAATTTTCAATAAATTGCGAATAAAAAAATATTTAAAAAAGAAGAGCGAACTTTAACATCAACCCCGATAATATTGTATAACTTTTTTAAAAAACAATATTCAATAGTTCTTGTACAGACTGTAGACAACTTTTCTGTGTTTTTAATAACGCGCAGACAATACGTTACAACTCAAAAAACACTGTTGAACCTGTAACTTATTCTTCTTTCGAGTTACGAAATCTCATGTCTTTTATAAACAATAATAAAAAAAAAAAAAAATCTAGCCCATCTAAAAGCAATTAAAATCATGAAAGAAACAAATTTTTATCTCGCATTTCAATGTAAGAGAAAACTCATCATTTTTCATATTTCAATTTATAACATAATTAATGTACACGAAAAGAAAAAAAAAAAGACTTTTTACACAAACGCAAGCACGATTTGTCGGTATGAGAAGAGACGGCTTCGAAAAGAAAAAGAAAATAAAAAAAATGACCGCACGTACGGAAGACCTTAAGAAAATCCGTGAGGAGCTCACGTTAAGAAGCCGTAAGCGATAATGAATAGACTCGTCGTAATGGTGCTGAGAGGGATGGGAGAAAAAGAGAGAGAGAGAGAGAGAGAGAGAGAGAGAAGAGAGCAAAGCGGATCTATTTTTATTCGACAGCTCATTAATTTTAATTCCGAGGAAAGTATATCAGCCTCCGTCGTCGATTAAGCGTCTTGCGGCCGAGCATAATGGAAACTTTACATACATAATCTAATTGCTGCCTCTTCGTCTCTCTCTCTCTCTCTTGAACCTTTACTTTGCTATCCTTTCCTTTTTTTCGTTCCTTTTTTTCTCGCTCTCTGTCTCGCTCTCTATCTCTCTCTCTCTCGTCCCTCCTTTCAACGGCGGTAACGGCAGCCGACGATCCTCATCGACGCCAAGAACGAACGCGAAGGGACGAGGAAGGTGAGCCGTATGAGCCGTGTGCGCGCAATCGGTTGCACCTCGGCTTCGTCTATGGTCAAAGACTACTACTACGAGGCTTAATTACCCGAGGCTCTTGGATGCACTGCGCTCACAAAAGAACTGTTCTTCAACTGTGCTTCGTGTGGCTGTGCTCTGTGCTGCGATGAAATTTCATGTCTTTTCTTTTTAATTTTATTTTCCAAATGAAGACGTTATCAATTTTAAAGGTATTAATTAATTTTACCGCTAATGCGAGTAAATGTTGAATAAAAACAATGGCTGAATCTATATATATATGTAAATCGATTTCACCTCCATTGCATCGTTACATTTGAATCGCGCAATAGATTATTATGTGAGTCGATTGAATAAAATGACGAATTGATAAATTATAAATTACTTGGTAATCTATGATGTTTCAATGGAAAATCGAGGTAGTGGTATAGTAGTCGTTTATAACGTTGCCATTGAAAACTTCATCCGTAAATTTGCGCGTATCGTAAATTAGTTAATTTATTTAAATATTCAAAATTATTTAAACTACTTTGACTGAAATTTCGGTTGGCGCACTTTTAAAAGAAGACACATTAAATATTTGCCATATAAATTAACAAAATTTTTATCTAACTTAATTTCAGAAAACAAGACTTCTACTATTTGGAAATAAATTTTTTTTCAAAAGAATTCCAAGCGAGCTTCATTATTTAGTACAAACATTGATCACCTTTATCGAAATTTTGGATTCCTCTTTTTTTTTTTTTTTTTTTTCGTTTTTTTTTTCTTCTTATATATTATTTTTTTAAGGAAATAGATGGTGCAAAGTATGGAGCGACTTTCGTATGCGAATATAAATTGACAAATTACGGGTTTCGTCATGCGAGTATTCCCTGATCCCACTATTTTTATATATATATATATATGTATATTGAGACCAGTTTATAAATATAAATGAAGCAGATAAACGGCCAATATATGAATCTCTTAATTTTGGTTAAAATAGTTATCACTTGCGCTTAAATGATTATTTAACCAACCTTTTAAATGAGTGAATATAAACATAATTTAAAGTTAAGATTATTGTTTATGAATTTAAACATTTTTGTTTAAAGACGAGAAGAAAGTTGTAATATAGTATGTAAAAATATATTGCTATTGTAAAATTAATTTTACTTAAAAGTAAAAAAAAATTAATTTATACGATTTGAAAAAAAAAAACTCTTGAACATCTTGAATCCATATCGTAACAATATGAAAAAAAATTATCTAATTTATACTTAAAATTCTACATTCGAATGCTTATAATAATTTTTTGGATGTAAACCTTGCGTTATCGACACTAGATTTTCTTTAGAAATGCTAATTTATTTAATTGTAGCAATAAAATTTTCTTTAATTCATTTAAATTTAATTTAATTCAATTATTAAATACATAAAACTTAATATTGTAAAAATAAAAAATATACGAGATCATATAATTTTTAAATTTAAACGATTATATAAACGGCATAATTTTGAATTGAAAATAAACTTTTTCCTTTAATTTTTTTTTTAACATTTTAATCAAAATCGAACGGAGATATTCGATTGAATGAAATTGCTTAATACAACATAAATCTTTACGCGAGTCTTTCTTTTTTATGATAATTTATTGTCCACAGTACATCAATTTTTAAGAGCTTTTAATGAAGATGCATATTTTTTTTTACCGAATCGTAGATCTCTTTATCAGGATTCTTTATTATTTGTATTACTTTTATTATTATTATTATTATTATTATTATTATTATTATTGTTGTTATTATTTTGTTTAAATTACCTTTATCTAATACTCTAAATTTTACAATTCTAAAAATTGTCTATTTTTCTTAAAAAATGAGAATGTATTTCTGTAACTATCGTAACAAAATTAATTCCGATTCATCAAAGAGTTGAAGAAGAATTAAAATTAATAAAATTGAGCCACTTTTTGTATAGAGCCAAATTAATTATTGAAAAAAGCTTTTGAAAGAAACGAATTCTCATGCACGCTCTCTATATAAATAAATATGGCTCGAAGCGAAATTTCTACTCTGAATCGTTTTTTTTTTCCAACGGATAATCACGGCAACACGACTGCACGGCAGTTTTTTATTTATTTTTTTTTTTTTTTGCACATCATTCTCTTTGTGAAAGAGAAAGAGTCTTCGACACCAATCGTGTCATAATTAAGCAGAGAGAATCATGAGCATAAATTTTTAAGAGGTTATATGCAATACTATTTTAATTTAAATACCACAGTTTATACATACATATATACATCGTCGTTTAATATATCGATGTTAAATATTATTTCTTAATATAAACGTGTTTTCAAAGCATTTATACGAAATTTACATAATAACTTTGTGAGTTTTACGGTAGAGAAGAGTTTATATTTGTCATATAACGGCGGGTATACAATACCTGAATTAAATAGAATTTGAAAAATGTAGCAGAAAAAAAAATTATCGCAGAAATATCGCGAAGACATTATGCGTATTATATTTACATCGAAATATAGATTTCTCAATGAAACGTAAAATATATACATAAATATATATATATATATATATATATATATATATATATATATATCTACATGTATATTTGTTTTAATAGATAAATTAATGTCTTGTTGTTAAATAAACTTTCGTGAGATTTGTTTTTTTTTCACGCCAAGAGAATTATATAAATTTACATTGAAAATGTTTCTGTTCCCTAAAATTTATGATACGACGTAATATAAAAATTATATTGCCATGCAAGATATAAATGAATTTAAAGAATGGTCACTTTTTATAATTTCGATCCCAAAAAACTTTATCATGTATGTGAACGAATAAATGTTAATAAGCCATGTTTTAGCACCTAAAAGTATTTGGAATTATATAGATTTAAATCTAATTTCTTGTAGATCAATGAAAAATATCTAATAAAATTATATAAAAATTAATTAAAATCAAAAGTGAAGCTTAATTTTTTTACAAATTGTTTTTGAAAAATACGATAACGATTACATTTAACAAAAGACAAAAAGGAAAACGATTCCGATATCTCGGTACATTAAAACTAGAAGTTATGAAATAAAAAAGGTAGATTTGTTTACAGCAGTCCGCCAAAACCTGTTAAAGCAGAAGCACTCATAACCGGCGCGGCATTTTTTTTCTCCCAAAAACAAACGTATAGATTAACCAAAGACAAAAATTTGTTTCTAACGCGTCGATCCTTCCAACAACATCGAACCTTATCACCGATAAAATCCTCGCAAGGAGGGCCGCATGTAAATGCGCTCTCCGAAGCGTCGAGGATCGCGCGAGCAGCCGTTGCAGAATGAAAAAAGAAAAGCACGACAACGACGTCGACGAAAAAGAAGAAAAAGAAGAAGAAAAAGAAGAAGAAGACGAGGAAGAGGAGGAAGAAAAAGGAAAAAAAGAATCGAGGAGGACTCTCTTCCGAGATGAAATTAATACCGAGATACTAAGATACGGTAAAACTTTTGTTCATCGCGCGGAGCCTCCGCGTGGCTTTCTCTCTCTCTTTCTCTCTCTCTCTCTCTCTCTCTCTCTTTCTGTTGCTGCTGCTGCTGCTCTTCCTTTATAGAGGCAATCGGGTTCGAGCCGCTGGTGGTATCAAATACATAAAAAGACTTTCTTTTAACCTTTCGAGAAGCTCGCTCGCGCGACTTGTATCCGAACGATTCTCTTTTTAACACGTTCGCGCCGTTGCACAGACGCACGCGCGATATAGCCCCGCTATAGGTCATTCCTCCAAGTCAGCTCTGCTTTTTTCCTCCCATTTAAATTATTAATGATTCGATCCCACAACGCTCTCTCTCTCTCTCTCTCTCTCTCTCTCTCTCTCTTTATTTCTCCCTCTTTTTTTTAATACTCTTCGCGTCCTGTCGTCGTGTACAAAAGTGACCCTTGCTACAACTCCCTCTCTCTTTCTCTTCTCACTCTCTTCCTTCTTTCACTCGAGGTGTTAACTCGAATACGAAAGGAAGAAAGCCAAACGGCGAGTATTGCTTCGGACTCGCCTATTTTTTATTTGGCTCTGATTCTTTCTCAGATGAGAGAGAGAGAGAGATAGATAGACGAGGTGAGAGCAAGAGAAAAATGAGTTTGTGTACGCTCGTATATACATATAAGAGATGCGCTCACGCGGCTTTTGTTTCCCACCAACCTTTCGATCGATTTATCGAGCATAAAGAGACGCTCTGTACGCCGAGCGATCGTCTTTCGAAACTTTCGAAATAATATCTTATGTATATGTATAATGTATGTGTCTATGACGAGCAGCTCACACGATATTTCATTCGACAACGAAATCAAGTCCAATAATAATCGTCGCGCGTTGTGTTGTTGATTCGATTTTATTCGATTCGATTATCTATCTTTACACGAGTCTACTTGTGTGTGTGTATATATATATATATATATGTATACGTTTACGTACATTGATGTTGCACTATCGGACGCGTAGATGGACACATAGTTGGGCGTTGAGCGCTCGTAACAACTACTCTATAAGGCTTTGGAATGCAGCCGATGTGTGAACATTATTTTTATCAGTATCTCTTAATGAAAAAAAGTTTTTTTCTGTCATTCATATCCTACGTTCTATTGTCGATTTTGATTTAATAAAGACTCGGTGATAATCTTGCACGCTTGATTGACGCTATTTGAAAACCTAATATGTTGTAACTCAACAAAATATCAAATTCCTATCAATATTTTATTTAATTATAAATCGTGAATTTTAATTATCTATATAATAAAGCTGTGCGATACAATATTGAGTCAGTTTTATAAAACACCAACTATTATGCTTATCCGCATTGATTAAAGATATCTCGATAAAATATATTATTTGGAAATATATGATATTAATGATTTTAATTAGTTAAAAAATGAGTGTAACTGTATTATTAAAATAAATTAAAAAATTGTCAATTGAAATCGTATTATTTTGCTTATAAGTGTAAATATATTATATTTTGTTTACAAGTAGTTAAAGATTTTGAATAAAAATGAATACTATGATTACGTTTTTCTACGCAAAAATTCATTACCATTTTTTTGTCTTTCGTATCTATTAAAAATAATAATTACTTTAAAAGTCATATGAATTTACTTACAAATTTTTAATTTTTTTTTATATGTTATTTTAACATTATTTATATAAATTTTTTATTTGTAATAATTTGAAGAGAATTATTAGGCGCCAAAAACGATATTTATAAAAACTTTCCAAAAACACATAATCCATAATTCTGTGATTAATATGAAAAATTATAAAATAATAAAATGTGCCGATTCAAAAAAAAAAAAAAAAAAAAGAAAAGAAAGAAAAGAAAAAATTCATTAAATTATCAGCAAACGACCATGAAGCAGCGAAAAAACAGTTTTGAAATGCCGAAATAAAACGTCCAAGTCGGCGCAGATCCTTTCTAAAAGCAGATAAAGACAGATAGTTACAAAATAGAGAAAGAGAGAAGTAAAAGCCCGTAACGATTCGTCGTCGTCTTCACACTCACACACGTCGAAGAAGACTGGCAACGAAATCGAAAAAAAAAAGAAGCAGCACTAGACTGAGGAAGATTACAGAATATTTGTCATCTGCTGTCATCTCGAGAAAGCCATGGCAGAAGCGTACGATGGAGAAAGAGAGCGTCGATGAGAAAAAAAAAAGGAGGTAGCCGTGGTACAGAGGTGTGAGCAAAGGAGAAAAAGAGAGCTCAATAGACGGTAAGCAGACGAGTGTATTATAAACTGCCAGCGGCTTCCTCGCACTCGATAATATTCTTCTCTCTCGCTCTCTTTTCCTCTTCAATCTTCGTACGAGCGACTTTGGGGTTGGAAGTTACAAAAGTGAGAGAGAGGGAGAGAGAGAGAGAGAGCATCGCGAGCAAAAAAAGCACGTGAACCGTTTCACAAAATATTTCCTCGATATTCACTGACTGGAAGAGGCGCGAGGTCATTTTTCAAAAAAACTGGGCCACAAAGCCTCTCTCTCTCTCTCTCTCTCTCTCTCCCCTGGCGTCAGCCACCTCGCATTCTTCCATGTATATAAGCGCGCAAGTGAGCAAGAAAGAGAGAGAGATGGAGATAGAATAAATGAATGAATTTCCTCTTTGAGAATCGAGTTCATATTAGGCCCATCTGCCTTCTTGAATGCGCTTCTGCATGAGCGGACAGACACAGTGGAGGGAAAGAAAACGCCGCTTCAAGGGGAGCTCTGGCGCGGTATCTCTCAAGGAGAGTAAGCAAGAAGGAGAGAGAGAGAGAGAGAGAGAGAGAAAGAGAGGAGAAGCAAGATCAAACAGACAAACGAACTTGCAAGCCGGCAGCGAACCAACACGATAGTATATCCGGATTACGTACGGCCAATTGATCATGAATATATACAAAGCTTGTGACGCGCCTTTCGTGTTTGCCGTATAGAGGCAATCTCCTTTCTGTTATAAGCGCACAAACGTACACACACACACACACACACACTTATGAGTGTACATACGTACATATACATGTATATAAGCGCGATGGAGCGCCACAAAGGCATTCTGCAGTCTGATTTAGATATTGATCAAAACCTTAGAAAAGCGAAGCCCGTGTGTTACGATTTATCTTACGGGGCTTACTAATTTAATGGCCCGGCGGATTGCTCTTCTATATACGGCCTACAACTGAAAATCGCAGCTTGCGCCTCGGCTCTTTAACAACCGACGGATTTAAGATATTTTGCGCGGCAGACTCTCCGTGAATGCGTCTTGATTCAGTCGACTTCTCTCTCTCTCTCTCTCTCTCTCCCGTAAACTCGCTGATTTATAATTTGCTTGCTCTATGAAATATGTCCGCAGTTAAGTCAATGGACGTGCTACACATTGCTTGGAAATTATTCTCGAACTCTCGCTCGGTTCGACCGAAGCGTATGTATATATGTACACACGCGCGCGCGTATACATCGATTCGATTAAATTGTAGCGTTCCGCGAGTCTCGGCTCGGGTAAATTATGGAATTTTTTAAACGTATTTTGACGTTGCTTTTATTGCGTGTGATTTGTTATTGCGTCTATTTGCTTTTTTCTTTATAAATATCAATTATTTTGTTACATAATGTACACTGATTAATCGTTATTCATGAAGTAAAACGGTATTTTTGTTTTGTTATAATCTTATGCTAGAATAATTAGCACTAATAATATTATTATTCTTTTAATGAATTGGTTAAGATGCACTATTGTAAATATTTTCATTATGATTAAAAAATTACGTTTTTTTTTTTTTTTTTGACGAATAAAATTATTTAAATGTAATAATTATTTATCTTGCTAATGAATTAACGAATTTAATTAAATTCAAATAGTAACGTATTCAATAATAAAATAAGCACCGTAAAATAGTCCGAGCAATTATTCCCGGCCAAATAAATCCGCTTCCGATCGCGCGACATAACTTGGAATCTGCTTAAGCATTAACTTTAAATCTGGCGAGCTCGCGAGTCGCGAGTTTCACAAAAGAAGACGAGTGCGCGCCGGAGAAGTCGAGTCGAGGAAAAATTTTTCCAGAACTTCAGCGGCAACTGAAAAGTATTCGCTTAACTCCTCGCGGCGGGTAAAGAATGGCCAAGAATCCGCGAAATGCATCCGCAGGGTCGGCACTCGATTCTTTCCCTCTCCCCCCACCCCCCGCCTCTTTCTCTCTTTTATTTCGCGTCTGTCTTCCTCGTTGCTCTTTCTGTCTCTCTCCATCTCGCTCTCCTCTCTCTTTTCTGCGGCAAGTAAGCGAGCGAGAAAACGCACGCGGAGACGGCGAATTTAATTGCTCGTGGCGAAGGTCGCCTTGCTTATTGGCTCTCGTTTGTTTTCTCGAGATTCTTCGGTATCTGTTAGCGAGTATATAGGTATAAAAGAGCGCGAGAAAAAAAGAGAGAGAGATCTAATTTAAGAGCGAACTTTTACCTCGTTATTAAGGTCACATCGTCGACTCTCGACGCTTCGCTCTGTTCTAAGAATCAATGGTTATCAAACGTTTTTATTACCTTTCGACATCGATATATATGGATCTGAAATTTGCCTTCTAACGTTTATTATTTTATTGACGCACGTATAAGATTTTTATGCTATACGTCGATACAACACGTATATTTATCTCGACTTGAATAAAAGTTGCTTTTACAAATATTGCTGATTAATAAAAAATTAAAAAAAAAATAAAAAAATCAAAATAAAAAATGGTTTGAATTTTAAACTGTTTTTCGATATTTTATGAGGTTGATATATGCGGAAAAAAAAATTTAATTGCAAATTTAAGATTTTTATCTGCGCTAAATAATGGCCTTGTAACGTAAATCATATGCAAATTGTATATATATATAACTAAGTTTGTATGACCAATTAAAATTTTGAGCTATCATTTAAGGTATAATTAAAAGTAACTGTTTTTAAA
Source organism: Chalcis sispes (assembly GCA_949987625.1). Lineage (NCBI taxonomy): Eukaryota > Metazoa > Arthropoda > Insecta > Hymenoptera > Chalcididae > Chalcis > Chalcis sispes. Next base: position 15,304,000 of record OX465097.1, read on the forward strand.
ACACGGAACAAGCAGATATATAACGCACGGGCGTGTGTTTGTTGAGCAACAACGTTTATACAACCTTAATTACGTTATTATAATTTACGAATAAATGTACGAACGTGTCGTGCTCTCACACATGTACACACGTGCATACACACACGCACACAAAACTATTAAATGATATTCCCATAGCTTACCTTCAATGCTTTTAAACTCAGATTGTGCGAATCGCCATCCCGTGAGTGCAAAAAAAAACACATGAAAAGATAAAACGGTGGCGACGGTAACGTGCAGCTTGGGTGATCCTTTCTATATAAATTACAGTGCAATCAATTCACACCTCGGCCGTCAAAGCTCCGTGAAAGAGGTGCGTTGAATCTTGAGATAATAAAAAAAAAAAAAAGAAAAAAAAAAAAAGAAACGAAAACAAAAAAAATCAGTTTACAAAGACAGTAGCCGCGATAGAAAGAAAGCGGTTAAGTGAAGGAGTCGCGTAAAAATGAAAATTCACGCTCAATAAAAGTTACGCAAGCGGCTCTCCGTGACACGGTCTCGGATAAGTAGCGCGGGATGTAAAAAAACCGAAACACCGGTGGCAGCCGCGCCGTCTATGCATAGATATATACATATATACGTTAAATTTAAATGCTCAAGGGGGGCTCGGCATAGGAGGAAGAAGGGAGGGAGGTAGAGAACCCGACTAATTCGCACCTCCCGAAATAAACGAGAAGCAAAAACTTAAGAACGAGAGACAAGGGGCGAGTTCACGTAAAACGGAGGCTCGCGCGCGCCCCGTACCCGCAAGGTACAAGATCTACACCAGGTAAGAAAACGAACACGGAGACACGGGACTCTGCGTCTGCTCGAGCGCGTGTGTATGTATGCTTCATATACGTACATATATAAAAAGCAGGTGAAAAAGGAGAAGAAGGCGAAACGGGAGGAGAGAGAGGAAAAAAAAAGGAGAGCGGGAGATAAAGGAGAGGATCGCCTCGTGTGCACCCGCTTAAATATTGTACGCCTACGAGTGAAAGAGAGAGAGAGAGAGAGAACCTCGAGAGGCACTTCTTTGCCTGGCCGTGTGAATTTTCGAGCTTTACCCTTGTACTTGAGCTGCCTTTACTCGATGCTTTCGGAGAAACTCTGTGTACTGCGCAACGGCTTAACACACATTATGTTTAGGGTATTATTTTTCGAAATCTTTTCGAGTGTTTGCGCTTATTTGCGTTAAAGCACTCGTTCTTCGCTCGTTGTTTTTAAAGAACTTTTTTTTTTTTTCACGAGTGTACATTGTTTCGAAAATATACATTAAAATAAAATATAACGCAGTTTGGTATTAATGGAATGTGCCAACATATGTTCTCTCTCTCTCTCTCTATAATTTATAAAAATCAAAAATTAAGCTAAAAATACTAAATGTTATCGTTATACTTTCTTATTGTTATAATTTAAAATATTGCATTGTAACAAAGTAGATCAATCATAATCAGATACAACAAAACATGGTATTTGTCAATTTAAAAAAACATATTCGCATTGTACCATTAAACTATATTCTGTAATCTCAACATACGACCAACACGAATAATTAAAGTTTATCGCGCGCGTGCATTCGAAATAATTTAAACCGAATCCGTTAGCAATAGAATGAAAATAATAAGATTAATTTATAATAAACCGAATAAATGGGATAAATGAAACGATTTTCATGATTTTGATCTAAATAATTACGAGCTCTCGATATATCGGCAAGGAAATTACGTTATACGTAAGAAATGGGAAAAATGTAGAACAAGAATTTCTCACGCAGACGGCGGCATTAGAAAGAATGTTAAAGTAAAAGCTCTAAAACAGCACGCAATTGCCATTGGATATATATGCGCATATGCATATACGTTTATGTATACGAGTATATGCATGCATGACAATGTAGCGAAGTAAATTGAAAATTTTCCGCGACCCCGAAGCTAGCGTGTACTCGCTAACAGATCCGGAACCTCGAAAGAGTATCTCGCGAGGGAGGGAGGAGAGAAAGGGAGAGAGAGAGAGAGAGAGAAAGAGTACGCGAAGAGGGAGCGCGAGATTGGTGAAAAAAAAGGAAAGAAAAGGAAAAAAAGTGAAGAAAAGAAAGAAGAGAGAGAAAGAGAGAGAGAGAGAGAGATAAAAGGATTTCGGCCTGCGGTGTTTCCCACAGCTTGCGCGCATCATTCAAGGGAAGGAGCAGAGGAGACGATCGCTACACCACTCTTTCTCTCTCTCTCTCTC